>OW028644.1:2500-17500 GCA_932294365.1 Diachrysia chrysitis
GTGTGTCCATACAAAAATTTTAATTTATTTAACTTTTTCAAAAATTTTTGGCGTTTTTCCCGGTTTTCCCCGGATTTTTGTTCCCGGGCAAACAGAGTCTTATATATCGTTGGGTAGCAATCGTCGAGCCCTATCTAACGACACCACTTCCGTGGTGCTCCGACGAACAGGAGTTACAAAAAATCCGAAAAAATTGCCCGCCCACCCACCCTAATCTCATTGGGTATATCGATTCCGGAGACTTTTGCCCCATACATTTTGATACCTCAAAACTTTGGGAAGCAATATCTCCGGAACCGATAGGGCTAGGGGGTTGCGGTTTGTGGCGTCGAATAGGTCTCTGTTGGCACTATCTGATAGTGACGGTTTAACATCTGTGTGTTGTTAGACCACACCTCGGACCCAGTACCTGTGTCTACAGGTACCCAAAATTGTACTTTCAAAGGTCAATTTTGGACACTTCTTGCCAGGTAAGAAGTGTATACCTGCTAAATTGACCTCTAGACGGTGCCCCAGGGCCCCTTTGGCGTCGATACGTGTTGGGCGATCTTAGCACGCAGCTGCGGCAGAACGCTACGCCATTTTAATTAAATAAATAGAAAATTTTTAACACTATTTTAGACAATTAAATCAAAATACAATAATAATTTATACATTTTAATTAATAATACAATTTATTTAATTTAATAATTTATACATTTTATTTATACACCCTTTACATTTTTACAACTTTTACAAGATCTTAATTTTAGTATTGTATTTAACACTTTTACAAATTTACTAAAATAATTTATTACTGTTGGGTTGGTTTGGTTAGGAATTTCAAGACTGCCCCCTGAACCTCTGACTCTAAAATGTTTCGCACCCCTGCCAAAACATCCGGACTCGCACAGCAGCCGATCACTCCCCCAAAAGCTAACCGGACGGCTACTGTCACCAAAACAAAAGCCAAGAGTTGCTCTGGAGAGGTGGGAGCCGGCAGGATTCTCTTCCCGGAGGAGGACCTGGTTACTCCGCCGTGTGCCGTAGATGTGGATCTCTCTGAAAGGCCGGCCTCTGAGACACTACCGGAGGCTGCTACGACGAACCCGTCAACCGCACGGGCTGGTAGAGTACAGGAGGCGCGGGCCTGTTTGATAAAGGCGAAAACGGCTCTGAGTGCGTCCCGCAACCTCAAGACGAATATAAAGGCTGACGTCACACAGGCCGTTGACAGGCTCTATCAGCTCGTGAAGGAAGATGAAGCTGAGAAATCGGCATCTCCTTCCCTGCCCGCGCCAACTTGTATGGACAGGGAAGGAGGTGCGGAATACTCGCAGCATAGAAAGGAAAAGGGACTTGGAAGAGAGGAAGAACGGACAGGAGGGGACTCAGGGAAAATCGAGGTCTCTCAGTTGCTCTCCTCACTGGCGGAGCATACCAAGCTAATGAGGGAGAGCAACGAGAGAGCCGAGAAATTGAAACAAGCCCTCGAGACGAAAAGGGAGACGCTAGAGGCGATTACATATGCGAGTGTAGCGGCAAGCGCAAAAGGGCGAAAGCGGCCGGTGCCAACAGCGCTGCACTCGGTTGTGGTCGCCTCCACGGACGATATGGAGACAGGAGAAGAGGTGCTGAGCAGAATTAGGAGGGCGGTTAACGCAAAGCAGGGGGACGTACAGATAGACAGGGTGCGGAAAAGTAAAGACAGAAAGGTCGTCATCAGCTGCAGGACCGAGGAGCAAAGGAACAAAGTTCGTGGCAAAATTGAGGAGGCCGACAGACAATTAAAGGTCCAAGATGTAAAAAACCTGGACCCCCTCATCATCCTCAGGGACGTCCTTAGTTCTCACAAGGATGAGGACGTACTCCAGTTCCTGAGGATGCAAAATAAGAAGCTGTTCCAGGACCTGCCGGCTGGTGACGACAGAATAGAGATAAAGTTTCGCAAGAGGGCAAGAAACGATCTCATATGCCACATGGTCGCCCGGGTGTCTCCCACGCTGTGGAATCGGTTGCTGGGGGCGTCTGAAGTGTACGTTGACTTACAGCACATTAGGGTAGAGGACCAGTCGCCACTGGTCCAATGCTCAATGTGTCTGGGATACGGTCACAGTAGACGCCTCTGCACCGAGACCACAGAAAAATGTGGTTATTGCGGGGGCCCTCATCAGCGAAGGAACTGCGCCGAAAAGCTCGCCAACGCAACACCCACCTGCTGCAATTGCACGAAAGAAAATCTGGAAACGACGGGGCACACCGCATTTAGCATAGACTGCCCCGTCCGACGCAGGTGGGAAACGTTGGCTAGAGCAAAAATAGCGTACTGCTGAGGGCTCCTTGTCGAACTTTGGCACCACCATCCCCACCAGAGAGGACATGGCATACCCGATAATGCAGGCCAACCTTCAGCGTAAGGAGCTGGCGACTTTGGAGCTATTTCGGGGTGCTGCAGAGAGGAAGTTTGCGATGGCTCTAATCCAAGAGCCATACGTGGGTGGCATAAGAAGAATGAAAGACTACCGCGGGTCACGGATTTTCCAGGCGGCGGAAGACGGAAACGGGACTGTGAAGGCTGCCATAGCAGTATTCGACCATGACTGGGATGTCACACAGTTCCCAGAACTCACCACACATAACATCGTCGTGGTGAGGATCCGCACCGTCGCCTGGGAACTCGCGGTGGTCTCGATATACTTCGAGCCAGACAAGCCCTTGCTACCCTATCTGGAGCACCTCGGAGCGATCCGGCGTCAGCTTGGAGAACGCAGCCTGATTATCGGAGGCGACGTAAATGCCAAGAGTCCCTGGTGGGGAAGCAGATACGAGGACGCCAGAGGCGAGGAAGTGAGTGGCGCGATAGAGGAAATGGGTTTGCAGGTTCTCAACACCGGCACCACACCAACCTTTGATACCATCAGAAGCGGCAAGATTTTCAGCAGCCACGTGGATATCACGGTGTGCTCGGCGGACCTTCTCGCCCTGGTGGAGGGATGGAGGGTAGACGTTGGCATGACGAGCTCGGACCATAACGGCATTGAATTCAAAATAAGACTCAAAAAATCTACAGGAATTGCTATAAAACCTACAACAAGGATATACAACACTAAAAAAGTAAATTGGGACCAGTTTCGTCAGAAACTGGACCAATTAAAAATAGTAAACAAAATAAACAAAATAGAAATAGACAAAATTAACACCACACAAGAAATAGAAAGCACATTAAAAACTTACCTGGACGTAATAAAACAAACCTGTGATACTTGCATTCCTGTAAAGAGAAATAGAGCCAAACTTACCTTGCCGTGGTGGTCCGATGAACTCGCTGCCCTGAAGAAGAAGGTCGCCACTAGGAGGAGAAGGATCCGCTGCGCAGCCCCGATCCGCAGAGATGGTGTCGTTGCTGAGTACCTGCGAATAAAAGAAGAATATGAGAAGAAGGCCAAGAACGCTCAAACACAGAGCTGGAAAGAATTTTGCTCCAAGCAAGACAGAGAGGGGGTATGGGAGGGAATTTACAGGGTGATTGGACGTACCGCAAAACGACAGGAGGACGTGACCCTAGAGAAGGATGGCGTGGCCCTAGATCCGGCGCAGTCGGCAGCCTTTCTCGCGGATACATTTTACCCACCCGACGTGGAAAGCGAGGACAACGAGGACCAGAGGGCTCTCAGAAGCTTCTCAAAGCGGGTAAACGAGCGGGTCCATGGTGAGGTACATGACCCGCCGTTCACAGCGCATGAACTGAAGTCCTCGGTCCAAGCATTTAACCCGAGGAAGGCACCGGGAGCGGACGGTTTTACAGCGGACATCTGCCGTCAAACCATACTCCAGGACCCCGAATCGTTCCTTGCCCTGGCCAACAAATGCCTCAGTCTGGGGCATTTTCCAAAGCCCTGGAAAGAGGCCACAGTCGTGGTCCTGAGGAAGCCGGGCAAGGACGACTATAAACAAGTGAAATCATACAGGCCAATCGGCCTGTTACCAGTCCTTGGTAAGGTCCTGGAGAAAATGGTGGTAGCAAGGCTCCAGTGGTACCTGGTGCCGCGACTAAGTACTCGCCAGTATGGCTTTATGCCACAGAGAAGCACGGAGGACTCCCTCTATAATCTGGTAAACCAAATAAAAGCGGAAATCAAACTTAAAAAGATAGTTACGCTCGTTTCGCTAGATATAGAGGGAGCCTTCGATAGCGCTTGGTGGCCGGCCATCAAAGTCAGACTGGCTGAGGAACAGTGTCCGGTAAACATCAGGCGGCTACTGGACAGCTACCTAGACGGCAGATGTGTCAAATTGAGATACGCGGGGGTCGAACACGCAAAAGTGACAGAAAAGGGTTGCGTCCAGGGGTCGATAGGCGGCCCGATCCTCTGGAATGTCCTCCTCGATTCGCTCCTCAAACTTTTGGAAGCGGAAGGCGTAAACTGCCAAGCTTTTGCGGACGATGTAGTCCTCCTGTTTGCCGGGTTTACCGCGCTGGAGGTGCAGCGACAGGCCAATGCCGCTCTCGAGCATGTAAGGAGATGGGGTGTCCGAAATAAACTTAAATTTGCAGCCAACAAAACGTGCGCTATGCTGTTAACAAACAAGCTCAAATACGACACCCCACACCTGAGCATGGGCGGGGTCGACATTGGCATGTCCCGCGAGGTAAAAGTTCTGGGGCTGACCATAGACGACAAACTGACCTTTAACAGCCACGTCGAAGTCGTCTGTAGGAAGGCCCTAAACTTCTACAAGCAGCTCCAGCGCGCTGCAAAAATCAGCTGGGGACTGCATCCCGACATAGTCCGCACACTTTACACGGCGGTGGTGGAGCCCATCGTTTTATACGCGGCGGCAGCATGGGCACCAGCCGCCAGAAAGCTTGGGGTGCAAAAGCGCCTAAACACGGTGCAGAGGGGAGTAGCCCAGAAAATCTGCAAGGCCTATCGCACGGTCTCCCTACACTCGGCCCTAATTCTGGCCGGGATACTACCTTTGGACCTTCGAATACAAGAAGCAGCAGCCTTGTACGAAGCGCGCAAAGGGTCATCCCGGCTAGTGCTGGGAGACCGGGAGGTCGAACGCGTGGTGGGCTTTGCAGAGACCCCGCATCCGGCCCAACGTCCAGAACTCAGTTTTGAGAGCCTGGACGAGCAAGGCCTGGTAGACCGTAGCAACGTGCAGGAGCGCCGTATTTATACTGACGGCAGTAAGATAGGGGGCAAAGTAGGAGCTGCGCTGACCGTTTGGGACAGCCACTCTGAAATCAAGTCCCGAAAACTATCGCTGCCCGCTTACTGCACAGTCTACCAGGCTGAGCTCCTGGCACTATGTCGGGCAACGAGCGAAACCCTCAAAGGCAGCGAACGGAGCTATGGCATTTACAGTGACTCGATGGCGGCACTGCAGGCGGTCACTTGCCATGGCTCCAAGCATCCACTGGCGCACCAAGCGCGGCAGAACCTCAGCGAGGCCTTGATTCGAGGCAAAGCTGTGTCCTTGTTCTGGATCAAGGCCCACGCCGGATTCGAGGGCAATGAACGCGCGGACGTCCTGGCAAAGGAGGCGGCCCTTTCGAGCCGGAGAACACCAGACTACGACTGGTGCCCGGTTTCATTCGTCAAAAACCAGCTCCGCAGCCGGACTCTTGACGAGTGGAACCGGAGATACCTGGCCGGAGGGACCGCTTCCGTAACCAGGACGTTCCTCCCAAACGCGGTGGACGCACACAAAATTGTCAAGAAAATTGCACCGGAGGGCATAACAACGCAGTGGCTGACGGGACATGGGGGGTTCTCCCAATATCTGCACAGATTTAAGTGCAAGGAGAGCCCTTCATGCATCTGTGATCCCGAAGCCGCTGAAAGTGTGATGCACATATTATTCGAGTGCCCCGTCTTCGCAGAGGCAAGATTAGAGCTGGAGCAAAACTTAGATGAGGAAGTGAGTGCTGCAAACGCTCACTGCCTCATAGCAAACAAAAAATCGAGAAAAATATTTATTAAATTTGCAGTGAGCGTTTGCAGCGCCACAATCAAAAGAAATAAATCTTGAATAAAAACCTATACATATAACCAGCGAAACCTGAACTACCCTGAAAAATAAAGTCTCTGACTACGTCAGAGGGACTTAAGCATTATAATCTAAAAAAAAAAAAAAAAAAAAAAAAAAAAAAAAAAAAAAAACCTAACCTAACCTAACCTAACCTAACCTAACCTAACCTAACCTAACCTAACCTAACCTAACCTAACCTAACCTAACCTAACCTAACCTAACCTAACCTAACCTAACCTAACCTAACCTAACCTAACCTAACCTAACCTAACCTAACCTAACCTAACCTAACCTAACCTAACCTTTTTTTTTTTTTTTTTTTTTTGACGGGGGGAAATCCTCATGGACTTCCTCCGCCTGGGGAGAGGCGGAGGGGCGTGCCGGACTCTTACCGGCTAAAACCCCCCGGTGTCTCCTCGCACGTGCGCGCGGGGCCGCGGGAATCCAAATTCTTCCGCAGCCCCGCACTAGTGCCGGCCCGGTCTGCCCGGGCCTCGTCTCCTGCACGGGGTAGTGAGGTGTTAACTACCCCGTGCATCGTCTCAGAGGCGCGCGCCGACACCCGCGCGCGCCTCCGCCTCGGGTCCTTCGAATACGGGGCGGGGACTTCCCCAAGTCCCTCGCCCCTGGACCCATTCATGGGGGGCGGAAAAGGGCGTTGTCCGCCCTTCCCCGGCGCCCGGTGCGCCTTCTGCGGCCCGGGAAGGGAGTCGAGATCTCCCTCTCCCGTTCCGCAGTTTCCTTCTGCGACATCACGTCCTCGCAGAAGGACACCACCGAACCTAACCTAACCTAACCTAACCTAACCTAACCTAACCTAACCTAACCTAACCTAACCTAACCTAACCTAACCTAACCTAACCTAACCTAACCTAACCTAACCTAACCTAACCTAACCTAACCTAACCTAACCTAACCTAACCTAACCTAACCTAACCTAACCTAACCTAACCTAACCTAACCTAACCTAACCTAACCTAACCTAACCTAACCTAACCTAACCTAACCTAACCTAACCTAACCTAACCTAACCTAACCTAACCTAACCTAACCTAACCTAACCTAACCTAACCTAACCTAACCTAACCTAACCTAACCTAACCTAACCTAACCTAACCTAACCTAACCTAACCTAACCTAACCTAACCTAACCTAACCTAACCTAACCTAACCTAACCTAACCTAACCTAACCTAACCTAACCTAACCTAACCTAACCTAACCTAACCTAACCTAACCTAACCTAACCTAACCTAACCTAACCTAACCTAACCTAACCTAACCTAACCTAACCTAACCTAACCTAACCTAACCTAACCTAACCTAACCTAACCTAACCTAACCTAACCTAACCTAACCTAACCTAACCTAACCTAACCTAACCTAACCTAACCTAACCTAACCTAACCTAACCTAACCTAACCTAACCTAACCTAACCTAACCTAACCTAACCTAACCTAACCTAACCTAACCTAACCTAACCTAACCTAACCTAACCTAACCTAACCTAACCTAACCTAACCTAACCTAACCTAACCTAACCTAACCTAACCTAACCTAACCTAACCTAACCTAACCTAACCTAACCTAACCTAACCTAACCTAACCTAACCTAACCTAACCTAACCTAACCTAACCTAACCTAACCTAACCTAACCTAACCTAACCTAACCTAACCTAACCTAACCTAACCTAACCTAACCTAACCTAACCTAACCTAACCTAACCTAACCTAACCTAACCTAACCTAACCTAACCTAACCTAACCTAACCTAACCTAACCTAACCTAACCTAACCTAACCTAACCTAACCTAACCTAACCTAACCTAACCTAACCTAACCTAACCTAACCTAACCTAACCTAACCTAACCTAACCTAACCTAACCTAACCTAACCTAACCTAACCTAACCTAACCTAACCTAACCTAACCTAACCTAACCTAACCTAACCTAACCTAACCTAACCTAACCTAACCTAACCTAACCTAACCTAACCTAACCTAACCTAACCTAACCTAACCTAACCTAACCTAACCTAACCTAACCTAACCTAACCTAACCTAACCTAACCTAACCTAACCTAACCTAACCTAACCTAACCTAACCTAACCTAACCTAACCTAACCTAACCTAACCTAACCTAACCTAACCTAACCTAACCTAACCTAACCTAACCTAACCTAACCTAACCTAACCTAACCTAACCTAACCTAACCTAACCTAACCTAACCTAACCTAACCTAACCTAACCTAACCTAACCTAACCTAACCTAACCTAACCTAACCTAACCTAACCTAACCTAACCTAACCTAACCTAACCTAACCTAACCTAACCTAACCTAACCTAACCTAACCTAACCTAACCTAACCTAACCTAACCTAACCTAACCTAACCTAACCTAACCTAACCTAACCTAACCTAACCTAACCTAACCTAACCTAACCTAACCTAACCTAACCTAACCTAACCTAACCTAACCTAACCTAACCTAACCTAACCTAACCTAACCTAACCTAACCTAACCTAACCTAACCTAACCTAACCTAACCTAACCTAACCTAACCTAACCTAACCTAACCTAACCTAACCTAACCTAACCTAACCTAACCTAACCTAACCTAACCTAACCTAACCTAACCTAACCTAACCTAACCTAACCTAACCTAACCTAACCTAACCTAACCTAACCTAACCTAACCTAACCTAACCTAACCTAACCTAACCTAACCTAACCTAACCTAACCTAACCTAACCTAACCTAACCTAACCTAACCTAACCTAACCTAACCTAACCTAACCTAACCTAACCTAACCTAACCTAACCTAACCTAACCTAACCTAACCTAACCTAACCTAACCTAACCTAACCTAACCTAACCTAACCTAACCTAACCTAACCTAACCTAACCTAACCTAACCTAACCTAACCTAACCTAACCTAACCTAACCTAACCTAACCTAACCTAACCTAACCTAACCTAACCTAACCTAACCTAACCTAACCTAACCTAACCTAACCTAACCTAACCTAACCTAACCTAACCTAACCTAACCTAACCTAACCTAACCTAACCTAACCTAACCTAACCTAACCTAACCTAACCTAACCTAACCTAACCTAACCTAACCTAACCTAACCTAACCTAACCTAACCTAACCTAACCTAACCTAACCTAACCTAACCTAACCTAACCTAACCTAACCTAACCTAACCTAACCTAACCTAACCTAACCTAACCTAACCTAACCTAACCTAACCTAACCTAACCTAACCTAACCTAACCTAACCTAACCTAACCTAACCTAACCTAACCTAACCTAACCTAACCTAACCTAACCTAACCTAACCTAACCTAACCTAACCTAACCTAACCTAACCTAACCTAACCTAACCTAACCTAACCTAACCTAACCTAACCTAACCTAACCTAACCTAACCTAACCTAACCTAACCTAACCTAACCTAACCTAACCTAACCTAACCTAACCTAACCTAACCTAACCTAACCTAACCTAACCTAACCTAACCTAACCTAACCTAACCAGTTACGTTCGAAACGGCGTCGAGATAGCAGTGTTTTTGAGCGCTCCGTCGATTTTTAAGCGAAATAAATTCATAAAAGTGGCAAAAATTGAGTTAGAAAGCTGGTTTTTGTGTTAAAAGGTGCGTCTTAGTGCAGTGCATAAAGTGACATAGTGATTAGGAGCCGGACTCTTTACCCGGATCCGGGAACTCCCCGAATTGGGTGACTAAAGTCCCCAAAAAACAGTTTTTTGACCGGCGCTCGGAAATTTGATCCTGAACCCATCTTTTTTATTTCACCAAATAGTGCTCCTTAGGGGTCCCCAACCACCTACCAAGTTTGCCTTCCTTTGGCTGGAAAACAAAGAAGTTACAGAGAAAACAAAGAAGTTGTTTACATCGTGATCTCCTAAACTAGAAGCGTCCGGCTAATTCTGACACCGGATTTGAGCGTGCCCAAGAACCTTTATTAAGGGTGGATAAGGATAATTAGGGGCACCCACCCCTAAATACCAAAACCACCCCATTTGCGGTCCTGACGGCGACAGCGGTTGACTTCGGAGTTAAATTTGACCCACTTCCGATCAGGGAAGGTGGCCAAAAGAGCAGATCATCGGATACGCCAGTTCAAGACCTACAAGTAGACACCTTCATTATAATTTTCAGTTGAGTACTTATCAAGTTAATATCATAAAACTAAAACAATATCTAAAAACGTAAGCCGCGCTTAACGTGGTTTACACATTGATTTCATAAATAGAAACGTCCGGCTAATTTTGAAACTAGATTTGGGTGTGTTCAAGAACCCTTCTTAAGGGTAGATAAAGATAATTAGGGGCACCCACCCCTAAACACCAAAACCACCCCTTTTGCGGTCCTGACGGCGACAGCGGCTGACTTCGGAGCTAGAATTGATCCACTTCCGATCAGGGAAGGTGGCCAGAAAGCAGACCATCAGATACACCAGATCAAGACCTGCAAATAGATACCTTTATTATAATCTTAAGTTAAGTACTTACCAAGTTAATGTCAGATAACTAAAACCAATTTTAAAAACGTAAGCCGCGCTTAACGTGGTTTACACCGTGATCTCCTAACCAGAAGCGTGCGGCTAGTTTTGAAACCGAATTTAGGTGTGCCCAAGAACCCTTAATAAGGGTGGATAAGGATAATTAGGGGCACCCACCCCTAGACACCAAAACCACCCCATTTGCGGTCCGGACGGCGACAGCGGCTGACTTCGGAGCTAGAACTGACCCACTTCTGATCAGGGAAGGTGACCAGGAAGCAGACCATCAGACACACCAGCTCAAGACCTGCAAGTAGATACTTTTATTATAATTTTAAGTAAGGTACTTACCAAGTTAATGTCAAAAAACTAAAACAATATTTAACACGATAGCCGCGCTTAACGTGGTTATTGATATTCTACCTTTGTCAATTAATATTATTCAAATCTAACAGATCTGCTGTGTTAAGTACTTCATTTTAAATAATTCTGCATTTATAAACTTTTATCAAAAATATTATTAGTAGAACGTAACTATTAGAATTAAGTTTGTAAAACTGAAATAAATAAAAGTTATTTAGTTTAGCAAGAAAAACACCTGCTCATATTAAAAATCTTTAAACCTCTTTCTATAATTACATATATTGAATATATACTAACGTAAATTACTACCTAAACATAATAATTATTAGTCAATCCCATTGTAAACAACCCAATAAATTGCTAAATTATAAAATATATATTATTATATAGAAACCATATAGACATAATTAAGATAATTTGGGAACCCAATTAAACCATAACTAAATAACATACAACACAAATATATCATCATATAATTTAAGAAAATAATTGTCTTGCTAAACTAAGTAGGTAAACAACTCGTGGACCGCCACGCGGCCACGCGGTTTGTAGGTTGATAAAGATTAGCATATTAAAACACAATTTTAGTATTAAAAATCATCGAATTGATTCATCCTTTGCGAAGGATATTAGAACCTTAAGGTATCAATTGTATAAGCAGTTAACCATCCTCCTTTGAGGTAATCAACCATCTTGTTATACTTTTCAATATATTATTACCTAAAGCTGTACCTAAAATCTTAAACATTCCATAAATTAGCTTCGAAATAACTTACAGGGACGCGGTCTCCGCTCAAAGTAGTTTTATCAATAGATCTAACAAGTGCAAGGATTTTCTTTTAAAAATACATATAAATAAAAAATTAAAATTTCAAAATTAAATTACGTAAAATAAAACATAAACAGAACTTAAATTGATAATAACTTAGCTTCCAGTCATCCAATTTTAAAACGGTTTTCGCTCAAATTAGTTTTATCAATACATCTAACAATTGCAAGAACTTTCTCATAAAAATACATATAAATAAAAAATTAAATTTCAAAATTAAATTACGTAAAATAAAATATAAACAGAACTTTAACTAATCATAACTTAGTTCCCAGTCATCCGTTTTTAAAACGGTTTTCACTCAAATTAGTTATATCAATAGACCTAACAATTGCAAGAACTTTCTTATAAAAATACAATAAAATAAAAAACTAAATTTCAAAATAAAATTACGTAAAATAAAATATAAACAGATCTTTAACTGATCATAACTTAGAGTCCAGTCACCCGATTTTAAAACGGTTTTCACAGAAAGAACCCTTACAAGATACCCTATCACCCCATATAATTAACCATAAACCCCTAAAAACTACCCCTAACACTTTTTAACTACTATACTTACCGTACGCTGGATCGTTGGACGGGGGACACGTGGACACCGCTTGTGGACTATACACTTTCAGGCACACAATACACACACGCCGACAGTACACAACAAAGACACGAAACACGTTAACACGACGATCCTGCAACACCGAGGAACCTGAAACAAATAAAGAGTATTAAAAATTGTGTTTAATCGCCAACATATTGATTGATTGTAGTGATAGAATAAGATAACTATAGTAATATTATTGTATTGCTATACTAGGATAGAACTAAGCACTAATTATATTGTGCTTATTTTACCAGTTCTTTTAAATTTTTACAACTTTTACAAATTTACACATTAAACGGATAATATACACTCAGCCGCGTTCCTACAAGATGTTTGGGTATCACACCCCGGTAAAGAGGGCAGTAGAGAGTAAGGAGAAGACTGACTCTAGTAGCCCGAATGAAAACATGGGAAGAGCAGGCCCCTCAAACAGTCAAATGCAGGCCGAAAAGGAGAAAGGCTCCAAGATAAAGGGAAGCGTTGGAGAGCGCGAAATCGGAAGGAGGGAAGAAATCCCTAAGCCCCCAGCCTCACCCAAGAGGGTGGTTCCTGCGGCCTCGCAAAAGCTGAAAATAAGCGTATCGCAGGACCCTAACACTACCCGCAGGAAATCGGCAGAAGCTCCCGACATCTCCCCACGAGCTGTAACAAAATATGTGGACAGAATAAGTGAAGCAAAAGCGATGCTGACTAAAGCCAAGACACACCTCAACAATTCCAGGAACCTGAGAACTGACATCAAGGTGGAAGTCTCTCAGGCGGTAGAGAGGCTGTACCAACTGGTCAAAGAGGCAGAATCAGCAAAACGCCCCGAAAGCAAGTCAAACCAAGGGGAGCAAGGGAGCACACCTTACTCGACAGAACTCGACACATTGAGAGCGGCCCCCGAGGTGGCCCCACAGGCTTCTCAAATGGAGGAGCAAGTGAGGCTTCTAAGGGAGAACAACACGATGATGGCGGAGCTTAAAAGTGAGATGGAGAAGCAAAGAGAGTTCTTGGAAAAAGTGACCACCAAAATAACTTACGCGAGTGTTACCGCAAACTCGGCGGTTCAGAGCGGGAACCCACAAAGAGGAAGGGAGACGCTCCACTCAGTAATAGTCACTTCGGGCGATGACCAAGACTCTGGAGAAAAGGTCCTTGAAAAAATAAGAGACGCAGTAGATGCAAAGGAGGGTTGGATCGAGGTCCGAAATGTCAGAAAGGCCAGGGATAGGAAAGTTGTGATCGGAGTTAGCTCGAAAGCAGAAAGGGACAAACTAATGGCCAAACTGAAATCAGCCAAAGACCCACTAACGGTGGAGGAGGTCAAAAACCGGGACCCACTTCTGGTTTTACGGGGAGTGCTCAAGATGCACACAGACGGAGACATCTTGAAGGCCCTGAAAAACCAGAATAAAGACCTCTTTCACGGCCTCGACAAAGCTGATGACAGAGTAGAATTTAGGTACAGGAGGCGAGCCCGGAACCCCCACACCTGTCACGCGGTTGTTAGCGTTTCACCGACAATATGGCAAAGGGCAGTGGCAAAAAAGGTAGTGCAAATAGACCTGCAACCGGTGAGAATAGAGGACCAGACACCGCTGATTCAGTGCAGTCGCTGCCTAGGCTATGGTCATAGTAAGCGATACTGCACTGACCTGGCGGATCTGTGTAGTCATTGTGGTGGACCTCACCTTAAAAACGAGTGCCCAGACTTCGTTGCCGGAATACCACCGAGATGCAGAAATTGCGAAAAGGACAAGTACAGCAACTCCGAGCACAACGCGTTTGATGCATCCTGTCCAATTCAAAAGAAATGGGATGCCTTAGCCCGGTCAACCGTGGCTTATTGCTAAGGGCACCTCAATGTATAACGTACACAACACAGACATGGGCCCCACCCAGTATCGTGCGATACAGGCAAATCTCCAAAGAAGCGGCCAAGCTACGGAAGAGCTAATAATGGAGGCTACTAAGCAAAAAGTGTCGTTTGCTTTGGTGCAAGAACCATACACTGGTGCAACCCGAAAACTTAAGGTTCATCAAGGCACCCGTGTCATCCAAGCACAAAACACGGAGAAAACAGTGAAGTCTGCCATCATCTTATTTGACGATACGATCGATCTTACCCAATGCCCGGCACTCACAACAGAAAACATAGTAGTGGCCAAATTGAGAACGAAGGCATGGGAGATCATTGTCATATCGGTATATCTGGAAGGAGACGGAGATATCGAGACCGATATTGACCAAATTCAGAAGATCGTGGAATCAGCAAATGGCAAAAGCACGATACTGGGAGGCGACGTAAATGCTTGGAACGTCTGGTGGGGAAGTGTGGACACAAATAGAAGGGGACAGAGTCTGGGAGCAGCACTGGATGAGTTCGGACTGCATATCCTCAACCGGGGTACTGATCCCACATATGACTACTACAGGGGAGGCAAAAGGTACACAAGCTGCGTGGACATCACCGCATGCACAGCAGATTTGCTAGACAAAGTAGTAAACTGGAGACTTAACGCTGAGCTAACAGTATCCGACCACAAGGCGGTCCAATTTGCACTAACACTACAAAAATCATTGGGAATAGATATTAAAAGAACCACCAGGAAGTATAAAACTAAAAACGCAAACTGGGTCGAGTACCAAGATAAATTAGACCAAATTTGGG
>OW028644.1:22500-40000 GCA_932294365.1 Diachrysia chrysitis
TTGTTATTTACTGGCGGCTTATCGATATTTTGCGTCTACGTACAGACCTCAACGAGACCTGTCCAGCGATACCCATATTAACATTTAAAACTCAATAGTACCTTAATTATTTTCAAAAAACCTTATAAAATTTTATTAAAATTCATTAAAATCTAATTTTTCAAAAACCTATTTTATTAAAGAAATTAAAATTAGTCTCAGATTAAAGGTCTCTTAAAGACCTATCTAACGGTATAGCACACATAGGGTGTGTCTATACAAAAATTTTAATTTATTTAACTTTTTCAAAAATTTTTGGCGTTTTTCCCGGTTTTCCCCGGATTTTTGTTCCCGGGCATACACAGCTTTATATATCGTTGGGTAGCAATCGTCGAGCCCTATCTAACGACACCACTCCCGTGGTGCTCCGACGAACAGGAGTTGCAAAAAATTTGAAAAAATTGCCCGCCCACCCACCCTAATCTCATTTGGTACATCGATTCCGGAGGCTTTTGCCCCATACATTTTGGTACCCCAAAACTTTGAGGGGCAATATCTCCGGAACCGATTGTCCTAGAGGTCTGCGGTTTGTGGTGTTGGGTAGGTCTTGGAGTGTTCTGTCTCTCTTCTATAGTTTTGACGCCTTCAGCCGAGAGACTACTTTTTGACAAGTATACCCACATTGCGGGTACTCCAAATTTATCACTTTCGGGTCGTTTTTGGACACTTCTTGCTTAGTAAGAAGTGTTTCCCTGCTAAGTCGACCCCAGAGCAGAGCAACCGAGGCATTATAGCAGCACAGCGCAAAGGATTCACCTGTGGCACAGTACACGAATGCGTTATCTTCTTTTTAAGCACGCTTTATTTATTATAAATTTCAACAATTATTTTTATTCTTTTAATTATTATTTTTTACAACTTCTACAAATTTAATTAATTAATACGTGTTTACAACTTTTACAAATTTACGAAATTAACAATTATTACTGTTAGGTTGGTTAGTTAGAAAATTTTTAAGACTTTCTTACCTGTCTCCAAACATGTTCCGCACACCCGCTAAATCTTCTGAAGCCGCACAACAGGCAACCACTCCCCCAAAAGCCAACCGGGCGGCTACTGTAATAAAAACCAATGATAGGAAGAGCGTAGGAGATTGGGAGACCGGCAGAATCCTTTTCCCGGAGGTGCCTAAGACCCGAACCGAGGCTGGAAAGGTAAACCCACTGACTGTACGAGCTGGTAGAATCCAAGAAGCGAGGGCCTGTGTGACGAAAGCTAAAACCGCACTAAGCGCATCGCGCAATTTAAAAACCGATATAAAAGCAGACGTCACGCAGGCCATCGACAGGCTCTACCAGCTTGTAAAAGAAGACGAAGCACAGAAGCCCCTGGCCTCCTCCCAACCACTAACTACAAGCTCGGATGGTGAGATAACAGAAGCACTCACACCATCACAAACTTCAACAGCAGAAAATCGAGAACCAGAGTCGGGGAAAGCGGAGGTCTCTCAGTTGCTCTCTTCACTGGCCGAGCACAGCCGGCTTATGAGAGAGAGCAACGAGAGAGCCAAGAAATTACAAGAGGCCCTTCAGGAAAAAAAGGAAACACTGGAAGCGATCACTTACGCGAGCGTAGCAGCAAGTGCAAAAGGCCGAAAACGCCCAGTGGCAGCACCGCTGCACTCGGTAGTGATCGCTTCGAAAGACGAGATGGAGACGGGAGAGGAGGTATTGGGAAAAATCAGGGCTGCGATTGACGCTAAACAGGGAGACATCCAAATTGACAGAGTAAGGAAAGCTAAAAATAGGAAAGTCGTCATCAGTTGTCGGAGCGAAGAAGAGCGAAACAAAGTCCAAAGAAAAATCGAGGCAGCAGATCAACAGCTAGAGGTCCTGGTGGTCAAAAACCAGGACCCCCTCGTCATCCTCAGGGACGTCCTTAGTTCTCACAAGGACGATGAAGTCTTGGAGTTCCTGAGGATGCAGAATAAAAAATTGTTTCGCGATCTCCCAACTGGTGACGACAGAGTGGAAATCCGGTTCCGAAAAAGTGCTCGCAATGACTTACTCTGTCACATAGTCGCCAGGGTGTCTCCCTCCCTCTGGGGTCGGTTGTTGGGGGCGTCTGAGGTGTATATAGACCTTCAGCACATCAGAGTAGAGGATCAGTCCCCGCTGGTCCAGTGCTCGATGTGCCTGGGGTACGGGCACAGCAGACGCCTCTGCACCGAAACCACAGAAAAATGTGGTCACTGCGGGGGCCCTCATCAACGGAAAGACTGCGCTGAGAAGCTCGCCAACGCGGTTCCCACCTGCTGCAACTGCGTTTCAGCTAAACTAGATATGACGGGGCACAACGCGTTTAGCTCAGACTGCCCCGTCCGACGCAGGTGGGACGCATTGGCTAGGGCAAAAGTAGCGTATTGCTGAGGGCTCCATGGCAGAAACAGCGGCCACCACCACCGCGGGTTCTAAGGCGTACCCGATAATGCAGGCTAATCTGCAAAGGAAGGAGTTGGCGACTGCGGAGTTGTTCCAGGGTGCTATGGAGAGGAAAGCCGCCATGGCGCTAATACAGGAGCCATATGTGGGAGGTAAAAGAAGAATGCGAGACTACCGTGGATCGAGAATATACCAGGCATTGGATGAAGGAAGCGGGACTGTGAAGGCGGCTATAGTCGTCTTCGACCAAGACCTTGACGTCACACAGTACCCAGAACTCACCACACACAACATCGTCGTGGTGAGGATCCACACCAGTGCCTGGGAACTCACGGTGGTCTCGGTATATTTCGAACCCGACGTACCCCTAGCACCTTATCTGGAGCACCTTGGGGTGATTCGGCGGAGCCTAGGATCCCGAAGCCTGCTTATTGGAGGGGATGTAAACGCCAAGAGCCCGTGGTGGGGAAGCAGAATAGAAGATAATAGGGGCGAGGAACTGTGCGGCCTACTCGCGGAACTGGACCTGCATGTGCTCAACAGCGGCACCACGCCTACCTTTGACACCGTCAGAGGGGGAAAAGTGTACAGCAGCCATGTTGACATCACGGCATGTTCAGCGGACCTTCTCGGCCTGGTGGAGGACTGGAGAGTGGACGTCGGAATGACGAGCTCGGACCACAACGGCATCGCATTTAAATTTAAACTCAAAAAATCCACTGGAAATAATATAAAAACAACAACTAGGATATACAATACCAAAAAAGCAAATTGGGACCAGTTTCGTGAGAAACTGGCCCAATTGAAAATAGCAAATAAAATAAACAAAACTGAAATAGAAAATATTAACACAATAGAAAAATTAGAAGACACAGTAAAAACATATATAAATATAATAGAAAAAACATGTACCACAACCATACCGATAAAGAAAAACCAAAATAAACTTACCTTGCCGTGGTGGTCCGATGAGCTCGATGCGTTGAAGAAGATGGTTACCACTAGGAGGAGAAGGATCCGCTGCGCTGCGCCGATTCGTAGAGATGGTGTCGTTGCCGCGTACCTGGAAGCAAAAGAACATTATGAAAAGGAGGCCAAACACGCTCAGATCCAAAGCTGGAAGGAGTTTTGCTCTAAGCAGGACAGGGAGGGAGTCTGGGAGGGCATATATAGGGTAATAGGTAGGACCGCAAAAAGACCAGAGGACGTGACTCTGGAAAAAGATGGCGTAGCTCTTGACCCGGCTCAATCGGCAGCCTTTCTCGCGGAGACATTTTATCCACCTGATATAGAAGGTGAGGACAGCGAGGACCAGAGGACCATCAGAGATCTCGCAAAGCGGGTAAACGAGCGGGTCCATGGTGAGGTACATGACCCGCCGTTCACAGCGCACGAACTGAAGTCCTCGGTCCAAGCATTCAACCCGAGAAAGGCGCCGGGAGCAGACGGCTTCACAGCAGACATCTGTCGTCAAACCATACTCCAGGACCCCGAATCGTTCCTTGCCCTGGCCAACAAATGCCTCAGTCTGGGGCATTTTCCAAAGCCCTGGAAAGAGGCCACAGTCGTGGTCCTGAGGAAGCCGGGCAAGGACGACTATAAACGAGTGAAATCGTACAGGCCAATCGGCCTGTTACCAGTCCTCGGAAAGGTCCTGGAGAAAATGGTGGTAGCTAGGCTCCAGTGGCACCTGGTGCCGCGACTAAGTACTCGCCAGTATGGCTTTATGCCACAGAGAAGCACGGAGGACTCCCTCTATAATCTGGTGAACCAGATAAAAACAGAAATCAAACTTAAAAAGATTGTCACGCTCGTTTCGCTAGATATAGAGGGAGCCTTCGATAGCGCTTGGTGGCCGGCCATCAAGGTCAGACTGGCTGAGGAACAGTGTCCGGTAAACATCAGGCGGCTGCTGGACAGCTACCTAGACGGCAGATGTGTAAAGCTGAGATACGCGGGTGTTGAGCACGCAAGAGTCACGCAGAAGGGTTGCGTCCAGGGGTCGATAAGCGGCCCGATCCTCTGGAACGTCCTCCTCGATTCACTCCTCAAACTCTTGGAAGCGGAAGGCGTAAACTGCCAAGCTTTTGCGGACGATGTAGTCCTCCTGTTTGCCGGATTCACCGCGCTGGAGGTGCAGCGACAGGCCAATGCCGCTCTCGAGCATGTAAGGAGATGGGGTGTCCGAAATAAACTTAAATTTGCAGCTAACAAAACGTGCGCTATGTTATTAACTAACAAGCTCAAATACGACACCCCACACCTGAGCATGGGCGGGATCGACATTGGCATGTCCCGCGAGGTAAAGGTTCTGGGGCTGACTATAGACGACAAATTGACCTTTAACAGCCACGTCGAAGTCGTCTGTAGGAAGGCCCTAAACTTCTACAAGCAGCTCCAGCGCGCTGCAAAAATCAGTTGGGGACTACATCCCGACATAGTCCGCACTCTTTACACGGCGGTGGTAGAGCCCGTCGTTTTATACGCGGCGGCAGCATGGGCACCAGCCGCCAGGAAGCTTGGGGTGCAAAAGCGCCTCAATACGGTGCAGACGGGAGTAGCCCAGAAAATCTGCAAGGCCTATCGCACGGTATCCCTACACTCGGCCCTAATTCTGGCCGGGATACTACCTTTGGACCTTCGAATACAAGAAGCAGCAGCATTGTACGAAGCGCGCAAAGGGTCATCCCGGCTAGTGCTGGGAGACCGGGAGGTCGAGCGTGTGGTGGGCTTTGCAGAGACCCCGCATCCGGCCCAACGTCCAGAACTCAGTTTTGAGAGCCTGGACGAGCAAGGCCTGGTAGACCGTAGCAACGTGCAGGAGCGCCGTATTTATACTGACGGCAGTAAGATAGGGGGCAAAGTAGGAGCTGCGCTGACCGTTTGGGACAGCCACTCCGAAATCAAGTCCCGAAAACTATCACTGCCCGCTTACTGCACAGTCTACCAGGCTGAGCTCCTGGCACTATGTCGGGCAACGGGCGAAACCCTCAAAGGCAGCGAACGGAGCTATGGCATTTACAGTGACTCGATGGCGGCACTGCAGGCGGTCACTTGCCATGGCTCCAAGCATCCACTGGCGCACCAAGCGCGGCAGAACCTCAGCGAGGCCTTGATCCGAGGCAAAGCTGTGTCCTTGTTCTGGATCAAGGCCCACGCCGGTTTCGAGGGAAATGAACGCGCGGACGTCCTGGCAAAGGAGGCGGCTCTTTCGAGCCGGAGATCACCAGACTACGACCGGTGCCCGATTTCATTCGTCAAAAACCAGCTCCGCAGCCGGACTCTTGACGAATGGAACCGGAGGTACCTGGCCGGAGGGACCGCTTCCGTAACCAGGACGTTCCTCCCAAACGCGGTGGAAGCTCATAAGCTTGTGAAGAAAATAGCACCGGAAGGCATGATGACGCAGGTGCTGACGGGACATGGTGGGTTCTCCCAGTACCTGCACAGATTTAAATGCAAAGAGAGCCCATCATGCATATGTGATCCCGAAGCCGAAGAAAGCGTCATGCACTTACTTTTTGACTGCCCCGTCTTCGCAAAAGAAAGAATGGCACTGGAGCAGACCCTAGACGAGGAGGTGAGTGCTGCAAACGCTCACTGCCTTATAGCAAATTCAAAATACAGGAAATTATTCATTAAATTTGCAGTGAGCGTTTGCAGCGCCACAAATAAGCGAAATAAAAATTAAATTAAAAATAACCAGCGACATCTAAAAATCCCTGAACATTAAAGTCTCTGACCACGTCAGAGGGACTAAGCGTCATCATTTAAAAAAAAAAAAAAAAAAAAAAAAAAAACCTAACCTAACCTAACCTAACCTAACCTAACCTAACCTAACCTAACCTAACCTAACCTAACCTAACCTAACCTAACCTAACCTAACCTAACCTAACCTAACCTAACCTAACCTAACCTAACCTAACCTAACCTAACCTAACCTAACCTAACCTAACCTAACCTAACCTAACCTAACCTAACCTAACCTAACCTAACCTAACCTAACCTAACCTAACCTAACCTAACCTAACCTAACCTAACCTAACCTAACCTAACCTAACCTAACCTAACCTAACCTAACCTAACCTAACCTAACCTAACCTAACCTAACCTAACCTAACCTAACCTAACCTAACCTAACCTAACCTAACCTAACCTAACCTAACCTAACCTAACCTAACCTAACCTAACCTAACCTAACCTAACCTAACCTAACCTAACCTAACCTAACCTAACCTAACCTAACCTAACCTAACCTAACCTAACCTAACCTAACCTAACCTAACCTAACCTAACCTAACCTAACCTAACCTAACCTAACCTAACCTAACCTAACCTAACCTAACCTAACCTAACCTAACCTAACCTAACCTAACCTAACCTAACCTAACCTAACCTAACCTAACCTAACCTAACCTAACCTAACCTAACCTAACCTAACCTAACCTAACCTAACCTAACCTAACCTAACCTAACCTAACCTAACCTAACCTAACCTAACCTAACCTAACCTAACCTAACCTAACCTAACCTAACCTAACCTAACCTAACCTAACCTAACCTAACCTAACCTAACCTAACCTAACCTAACCTAACCTAACCTAACCTAACCTAACCTAACCTAACCTAACCTAACCTAACCTAACCTAACCTAACCTAACCTAACCTAACCTAACCTAACCTAACCTAACCTAACCTAACCTAACCTAACCTAACCTAACCTAACCTAACCTAACCTAACCTAACCTAACCTAACCTAACCTAACCTAACCTAACCTAACCTAACCTAACCTAACCTAACCTAACCTAACCTAACCTAACCTAACCTAACCTAACCTAACCTAACCTAACCTAACCTAACCTAACCTAACCTAACCTAACCTAACCTAACCTAACCTAACCTAACCTAACCTAACCTAACCTAACCTAACCTAACCTAACCTAACCTAACCTAACCTAACCTAACCTAACCTAACCTAACCTAACCTAACCTAACCTAACCTAACCTAACCTAACCTAACCTAACCTAACCTAACCTAACCTAACCTAACCTAACCTAACCTAACCTAACCTAACCTAACCTAACCTAACCTAACCTAACCTAACCTAACCTAACCTAACCTAACCTAACCTAACCTAACCTAACCTAACCTAACCTAACCTAACCTAACCTAACCTAACCTAACCTAACCTAACCTAACCTAACCTAACCTAACCTAACCTAACCTAACCTAACCTAACCTAACCTAACCTAACCTAACCTAACCTAACCTAACCTAACCTAACCTAACCTAACCTAACCTAACCTAACCTAACCTAACCTAACCTAACCTAACCTAACCTAACCTAACCTAACCTAACCTAACCTAACCTAACCTAACCTAACCTAACCTAACCTAACCTAACCACCAGGAGCCGCGAAAATTGCGAAAAATACGATCTTCATACATTTGTCTTGTTTATATAGATAAGTACCAAAATCTACCTTAGCTCGACGCTCAGTACAAATACTCGTCGACAACTTTTTTGCTATTTGTGCGATTTTGGTCGAGTTTTCTTTGTATATGTGTTTTATTTGACTATTTATTGAGTTTCGCGCCTTTACACGCGAAAAATTTTATAACATTTTCATAATTTTCATGAAAATTCATTTTTAAAACTGTGTATATTTTTGACAACACATATCTCCGTTGTTTATCGGTGGATTGTCGTGATTTTTGCGTTGACGTCTAGATCTCAACGAGCCCTTTCTAACGATACCTATTTCGATTGTTAAAATTCTATAGTATTTTGGTTATTTTCAAAAAACATATAAAAATTCTTTAAAATCTCATTTTTCAAAAACTACCATTTTCAAAGTATTTAATATTAGTCTCAGTTTTAAGGTCTCTTAAAGACCTACCTAACGGTATAGCACACGTAGGGTGTGTTCATACAAATTTTCTAAGTTATTCAATTTTTTCAAATTTTTTTAGTGTTTTTCCTGTTTTTCCCGGAAAATTTGTTCCCGGGTACCCTAATTTTATCACATCGTTAGATAGCAATCGTCGAGCCCGATCTAACGACACCACTCACGTGGTGGTCCGACCATCAGGAGCCGCGAAAATTGCGCAGTTCTCGCCCGCCCACCCACCCTAATCTCATTTGGTATAATCGATTCCGGAGGTTTTTGCCCCATACATTTTGGTTCCCAAAAACTTTGGGACGCAATATCTCCGGAACCGATAGTGCTAGAGAGCTGCGGTTTGTGGCGTTGGAGAGGTGTTGAACTGTTCTGTCTGATTTTTTCAGTTTCAAGGCACTCAGCCTTGACACGAGTTTTAGAAAAGTGCGCCTGTTTTGCAGGTACTAAAAATTTATTTTTGACAGGCTGTTTTTGGACGCTTCTTGCTACGCAAGAAGCGTATCCCTTCTAAAGCGGTCCCCAGACGGAGCGGTTGACGACTCTCTGAAGACACAACGCGTTGGGGCACACACCGCCGGAACGGCAGGCTTCTACCGACCAATCTTGCTTAAAAAGCGACCCAATTTTATTATATACATATTTACAATCTTAATTTACACATTTTAACCTATTTTATTTTTACAAAGATTTTATCAATAATATTTTTACAACTTTTACAAATTTTTTGATTTTAATACAGGTTGGGTTGGGTTCGGTTGGCGAACTATCGATACACATCGAATCCCCAAAACCAACATGTTCCGCACCCCCGCCAAGAGGTCCTCATCTCCGCGAGGCTCATCACCGCCGACCACCCCCCCAAATATAACTGGGCAACCAAGCACGTTTTTGACCCAGACAAAAGTCAGGAGGAACATGGGGGAGCGGGAGACGGTCAAGATCCTCTTTCCCGAGGAGAGCCCAGCGGTTCCTGTGGGGCCCAACAGGTTACAGGAGGCGAGGGCATGGGTGACGAAAGCAAAAATAGCTCTTAACGCGTCTCGAAATTTAAAGACAGATATTAAAGCTACCGTCACCCAGGCCATCGACCGACTGTACCTGATGATAAAAGAGGCCGAAGCCAGGAAAACCGCGGGCCCCCCTTCGCCTGCGACTAACGACGCAGGGGTGGAGGGACCGATGGAGGAAACACGGGAGGAGGAAAAGGAAGCCCCGAAACCCCTTGAAGCGGCGGGCAAAAAAGAAGTCTCTCTGTTGCTCTCGTCATTGGCCGAACACACCAGGCTAATGACAGAGAGCAACGAGAGAGCGGAACAACTGAAAGTTGCCCTTCAGGAGAAGCACCAGTCCCTGGAGGCGATCACATACGCGAGTGTGGCGGCGAGCGCAAAAGGGCGTAAACGCCCGGATCCCACTGCGCTGCACTCGGTAGTGATCGCGTCCAGGGACGAGATGGACACGGGGGAGCAGGTCCTTGGCAGGATCCGTAAGGCCCTAAACGCAAGGGAAGGCGGCATCCATGTCGACCGCGTTAGAAAGGCCAAGGACCGAAAAATCGTCGTCAGCTGTAGAAACGAAGAGGAGCGGAACAGGGTCCGGACTAAAATCGAGGAGGCAGATAGCCAGTTAGAGGTCCAAATGGTTACTAACCAGGACCCCCTCGTCATCCTCAGGGACGTCCTCAGTTTTCACAAGGATGAGGAAGTGGTGGACTTCCTGAGGGTGCAGAACCGGAAACTGTTCCGTGACCTCCCAGCTGGCGACGATAGGATCGAAATAAAGTTTCGGAAGAAGGCACGCAATGACCTCATGTGTCATGTTGTCGCGAAGGTGTCCCCGGCTCTCTGGAGTAGGCTGGTGGAGGCGTCTGAGGCGTACGTGGACCTGCAGCTCATCAGAGTGGAGGACCAGTCCCCGCTGGTCCAATGCTCGATGTGCCTTGGATACGGGCACACCAGACGTCTCTGCACGGAGACTGCAGAGAAATGCGGGCACTGCGGGGGTCCTCACCAGCGCAGCACTTGCGCTGAGAAGCTCGCCAGCGCAACACCCACCTGCTGTAACTGCGTAAAAGCAAACCTCGAAATGACGGGACACAGCGCTTTTAGCTCAGATTGTCCCGTCCGACGCAGGTGGGACGCGCTGGCTAGAGCAAAAACAGCGTACTGCTGAGGGCCTCTCCGCGACAACATTGGCACCCAACCGCACAGATGAGGACCGCTTAACGCACCCAGCGAGCCCTCTCTGCCTGGCGAAGACGCCATTTATGGGACACAGCCACAGGGATACAGTGCAAAAAACAATTTGGAAAAATGGAAATTGGGACCAGTTTCGTAAGAAACTGGTCAAATTCAAAGATGCCAAACCACCATGTCCCTGTGGTTCACAAAATCGGTCGCCAAATGGACAAAGTCTATTGCCGGGGAGAGAAGGTCCGTATGACAGAGTAATGAAGAGTTTGGTAAATATGACCATCGCCTCGCGGAAAAGTCCAGCAACTCTGTGCTTCATTACGCTCAAGCCAGCAAAGACGCTAAAGGCATACGCGACGAAAAGAGTGCGGTGTATACTGTGACATCACCACCCCTTTTAAGCATAAACAGCGATAACCTCTAGCGTCTGAAAAAAGCAAAACCGGCAAAGCACAAGAGACAGGTGAAGCCGCGAGGTGAAACTTGTCCAAACCCTACCTACCACACCACATATTGCCTCGCAAGGAAATGAAACTGCATCCCAAGGGCTCTGACCTCCCATATCAGAGGGATACATCGCATCAACTTTCAAAAAAAAAAAAAAAAAAAAAAAAAAAACCTAACCTAACCTAACCTAACCTAACCTAACCTAACCTAACCTAACCTAACCTAACCTAACCTAACCTAACCTAACCTAACCTAACCTAACCTAACCTAACCTAACCTAACCTAACCTAACCTAACCTAACCTAACCTAACCTAACCTAACCTAACCTAACCTAACCTAACCTAACCTAACCTAACCTAACCTAACCTAACCTAACCTAACCTAACCTAACCTAACCTAACCTAACCTAACCTAACCTAACCTAACCTAACCTAACCTAACCTAACCTAACCTAACCTAACCTAACCTAACCTAACCTAACCTAACCGTCGACAACTTTTTTGTTTTTTGATCGATTTCGGTCTAGTTTTTTGTGTTTTCGTGCTTGTTCTGACTATTTATTGATATTTCGCGCTTTTACACGCGAAAATTATTTAACATTTTCATATTTTTCATGAAAATTCGTATTTTTTATTGACTTATATACTTTGACCTTACATAACTTTGTTATTTACTGGCGGCTTAGCGATTTTTTGCGTCTACGTACAGACCTCAACGAGACCTGTCCAGCGATACCCATATTAACATTTAAAAATCAATAGTACCTTAATTATTTTCAAAAAACCTTATAAAACTTTATAAAAATTCATTAAAATCAAATTTTTCAAAAACCTATTTTATAAAAGGAATTAATATTAGTCTCAGATTAAAGGTCTCTTAAAGACCTATCTAACGGTATAGCACACATAGGGTGTGTCCATACAAAAATTTTAATTTATTTAACTTTTTCAAAAATTTTTGGCGTTTTTCCCGGTTTTCCCCGGATTTTTGTTCCCGGGCAAACAGAGTCTTATATATCGTTGGGTAGCAATCGTCGAGCCCTATCTAACGACACCACTCCCGTGGTGCTCCGACGAACAGGAGTAGCAAAAAATCCGAAAAAATTGCCCGCCCACCCACCCTAATCTCATTGGGTATATCGATTCCGGAGACTTTTGCCCCATATTTTTTGATACCTCAAAACTTTGGGAAGCAGTATCTCCGGAACCGATAGGGCTAGGGGGTTGCGGTTTGTGGCGTCGAATAGGTCTCTGTTGGCACTATCTGATAGTGACGGTTTAACATCTGTGTGTTGTTAGACCACACCTCGGACCCAGTACCTGTGTCTACAGGTACCCAAAATTGTACTTTCAAAGGTCGATTTTGGACACTTCTTGCCAGGTAAGAAGTGTATACCTGCTAAATTGACCTCTAGACGGTGCCCCAGGGCCCCTTTGGCGTCGATACGTGTTGGGCGATCTTAGCACGCAGCTGCGGCAGAACGCTAGGCCATTTTAATTAAATAAATAGAAAATTTTTAACACTATTTTAGACAATTAAATCAAAATACAATAATAATTTATACATTTTAATTAATAGTACAATTTATTTAATTTAATAATTTATACATTTTATTTATACACCCTTTACATTTTTACAACTTTTACAAGATCTTAATTTTAGTATTGTATTTAACACTTTTACAAATTTACTAAAATAATTTATTACTGTTGGGTTGGTTTGGTTAGGAATTTCAAGACTGCCCCCTGAACCTCTGACTCTAAAATGTTTCGCACCCCTGCCAAAACATCCGGACTCGCACAGCAGCCGATCACTCCCCCAAAAGCTAACCGGACGGCTACTGTCACCAAAACAAAAGCCAAGAGTTGCTCTGGAGAGGTGGGAGCCGGCAGGATTCTCTTCCCGGAGGAGGACCTGGTTACTCCGCTGTGTGCCGTAGATGTGGATCTCTCTGAAAGGCCGGCCTCTGAGACACTACCGGAGGCTGCTACGACGAACCCGTCAACCGCACGGGCTGGTAGAGTACAGGAGGCGCGGGCCTGCTTGATGAAGGCGAAAACGGCTCTGAGTGCGTCCCGCAACCTCAAGACAAATATAAAGGCTGACGTCACACAGGCCGTCGACAGGCTCTATCAGCTCGTGAAGGAAGATGAAGCTGAGAAATCGGCATCTCCTTCCCTGCCCGCGCCAACTTGTATGGACAGGGAAGGAGGTGCGGAAGACTCGCAGCATAGAAAGGAAAAGGGACTTGGAAGGGAGGAAGAACGGACAGAAGGGGACTCAGGGAAAATCGAGGTCTCTCAGTTGCTCTCCTCACTGGCGGAGCATACCAAGCTAATGAGGGAGAGCAACGAGAGAGCCGAGAAATTGAAACAAGCCCTCGAGACGAAAAGGGAGACGCTAGAGGCGATCACATATGCGAGTGTAGCGGCAAGCGCAAAAGGGCGAAAGCGGCCGGTGCCAACAGCGCTGCACTCGGTTGTGGTCGCCTCCACGGACGATATGGAGACAGGAGAAGAGGTGCTGAGCAGAATTAGGAGGGCGGTTAACGCAAAGCAGGGGGACGTACAGATAGACAGGGTGCGGAAAAGTAAAGACAGAAAGGTCGTCATCAGCTGCAGGACCGAGGAGCAAAGGAACAAAGTTCGTGGCAAAATTGAGGAGGCCGACAGACAATTAAAGGTCCAAGATGTAAAAAACCTGGACCCCCTCATCATCCTCAGGGACGTCCTTAGTTCTCACAAGGATGAGGACGTACTCCAGTTCCTGAGGATGCAAAATAAGAAGCTGTTCCAGGACCTGCCGGCTGGTGACGACAGAATAGAGATAAAGTTTCGCAAGAGGGCAAGAAACGATCTCATATGCCACATGGTCGCCCGGGTGTCTCCCACGCTGTGGAATCGGTTGCTGGGGGCGTCTGAAGTGTACGTTGACTTACAGCACATTAGGGTAGAGGACCAGTCGCCACTGGTCCAATGCTCAATGTGTCTGGGATACGGGCACAGTAGACGCCTCTGCACCGAGACCACAGAAAAATGTGGTTATTGCGGGGGCCCTCATCAGCGAAGGAACTGCGCCGAAAAGCTCGCCAACGCAACACCCACCTGCTGCAATTGCACGAAAGAAAATCTGGAAACGACGGGGCACACCGCATTCAGCACAGACTGCCCCGTCCGACGCAGGTGGGAAACGTTGGCTAGAGCAAAAATAGCGTACTGCTGAGGGCTCCTTGTCGAACTTTGGCACCACCATCCCCACCAGAGAGGACATGGCATATCCGATAATGCAGGCCAACCTTCAGCGTAAGGAGCTGGCGACTTTGGAGCTATTTCGGGGTGCTGCAGAGAGGAAGTTTGCGATGGCTCTAATCCAAGAGCCATACGTGGGTGGCATAAGAAGAATGAAAGACTACCGCGGGTCACGGATTTTCCAGGCGGCGGAAGACGGAAACGGGACTGTGAAGGCTGCCATAGCAGTATTCGACCATGACTGGGATGTCACACAGTTCCCAGAACTCACCACACATAACATCGTCGTGGTGAGGATCCGCACCGTCGCCTGGGAACTCGCGGTGGTCTCGATATACTTCGAGCCAGACAAGCCCTTGCTACCCTATCTGGAGCACCTTGGAGCGATACGGCGTCAGCTTGGAGAACGCAGCCTGATTATCGGAGGCGACGTAAATGCCAAGAGTCCCTGGTGGGGAAGCAGATACGAGGACGCCAGAGGCGAGGAAGTGAGTGGCGCGATAGAGGAAATGGGTTTGCAGGTTCTCAACACCGGCACCACACCAACCTTCGATACCATCAGAGGCGGCAAGATTTTCAGCAGCCACGTGGATATCACGGTGTGCTCGGCGGACCTTCTCGCCCTGGTGGAGGGATGGAGGGTAGACGTTGGCATGACGAGCTCGGACCATAACGGCATTGAATTCAAAATAAGACTCAAAAAATCTACAGGAATTGCTATAAAACCTACAACAAGGATATACAACACTAAAAAAGTAAATTGGGACCAGTTTCGTCAGAAACTGGACCAATTAAAAATAGTAAACAAAATAAACAAAATAGAAATAGACAAAATTAACACCACACAAGAAATAGAAAGCACATTAAAAACTTACCTGGACGTAATAAAACAAACCTGTGATACTTGCATTCCTGTAAAGAGAAATAGAGCCAAACTTACCTTGCCGTGGTGGTCCGATGAACTCGCTGCCCTGAAGAAGAAGGTCGCCACTAGGAGGAGAAGGATCCGCTGCGCAGCCCCGATCCGCAGAGATGGTGTCGTTGCTGAGTACCTGCGAATAAAAGAAGAATATGAGAAGAAGGCCAAGAATGCTCAAATACAGAGCTGGAAAGAATTTTGCTCCAAGCAAGACAGAGAGGGGGTATGGGAGGGAATTTACAGGGTGATTGGACGTACCGCAAAACGACAGGAGGACGTGACCCTAGAGAAGGATGGCGTGGCCCTAGATCCGGCGCAGTCGGCAGCCTTTCTCGCGGATACATTTTACCCACCCGACGTGGAAAGCGAGGACAACGAGGACCAGAGGGCTCTCAGAAGCTTCTCAAAGCGGGTAAACGAACGGGTCCATGATGAGGTGCATGACCCGCCTTTTACAGCGCATGAGTTGAAGTCCTCGGCCCAAACCTTTAACCCGAGAAAGGCGCCGGGAGCGGACGGTTTCACGGCCGACATCTGCCGTCAAACCATACTCCAGGACCCCGAATCGTTCCTTGCCCTGGCCAACAAATGCCTCAGTCTGGGGCATTTTCCAAAGCCCTGGAAAGAGGCCACAGTCGTGGTCCTGAGGAAGCCGGGCAAGGACGACTACAAACGCGTAAAATCATACAGGCCAATCGGCCTGTTACCAGTCTTCGGTAAGGTCCTGGAGAAAATGGTTGTAGCCAGGCTCCAGTGGCACCTGGTGCCGCGACTAAGTACTCGCCAGTATGGCTTTATGCCACAGAGAAGCACGGAGGACTCCCTCTATAATCTAGTGAACCAGATAAAAGCGGAGATAAAACTTAAAAAGATAGTCACGCTCGTTTCGCTAGATATAGAGGGAGCCTTCGATAGCGCTTGGTGGCCGGCCATCAAGGTCAGACTGGCTGAGGAAGAGTGTCCGGTAAACATCAGGCGGCTACTGGACAGCTACCTAGACGGCAGATGTGTCAAATTGAGATACGCGGGGGTCGAACACGCAAAAGTGACAGAAAAGGGTTGCGTCCAGGGGTCGATAGGCGGCCCGATCCTCTGGAATGTCCTCCTCGATTCGCTCCTCAAACTTTTGGAAGCGGAAGGCGTAAACTGCCAAGCTTTTGCGGACGATGTAGTCCTCCTGTTTGCCGGGTTTACCGCGCTGGAGGTGCAGCGACAGGCCAATGCCGCTCTCGAGCATGTAAGGAGATGGGGTGTCCGAAATAAACTTAAATTTGCAGCCAACAAAACGTGCGCTATGCTGTTAACAAACAAGCTCAAATACGACACCCCACACCTGAGCATGGGCGGGGTCGACATTGGCATGTCCCGCGAGGTAAAAGTTCTGGGGCTGACCATAGACGACAAACTGACCTTTAACAGCCACGTCGAAGTCGTCTGTAGGAAGGCCCTAAACTTCTACAAGCAGCTCCAGCGCGCTGCAAAAATCAGCTGGGGACTGCATCCCGACATAGTCCGCACACTTTACACGGCGGTGGTGGAGCCCATCGTTTTATACGCGGCGGCAGCATGGGCACCAGCCGCCAGAAAGCTTGGGGTGCAAAAGCGCCTAAATACGGTGCAGAGGGGAGTAGCCCAGAAAATCTGCAAGGCCTATCGCACGGTCTCCCTACACTCGGCCCTGATTCTGGCCGGGATACTACCTTTGGACCTTCGAATACAAGAAGCAGCAGCCTTGTACGAAGCGCGCAAAGGGTCATCCCGGCTAGTGCTGGGAGACCGGGAGGTCGAACGCGTGGTGGGCTTTGCAGAGACCCCGCATCCGGCCCAACGTCCAGAACTCAGTTTTGAGAGCCTGGACGAGCAAGGCCTGGTAGACCGTAGCAACGTGCAGGAGCGCCGTATTTATACCGACGGCAGTAAGATAGGGGGCAAAGTAGGAGCTGCGCTGACCGTTTGGGACAGCCACTCTGAAATCAAGTCCCGAAAACTATCGCTGCCCGCTTACTGCACAGTCTACCAGGCTGAGCTCCTGGCACTATGTCGGGCAACGGGCGAAACCCTCAAAGGCAGCGAACGGAGCTATGGCATTTACAGTGACTCGATGGCGGCACTGCAGGCGGTCACTTGCCATGGCTCCAAGCATCCACTGGCGCACCAAGCGCGGCAGAACCTCAGCGAGGCCTTGATTCGAGGCAAAGCTGTGTCCTTGTTCTGGATCAAGGCCCACGCCGGATTCGAGGGCAATGAACGCGCGGACGTCCTGGCAAAGGAGGCGGCCCTTTCGAGCCGGAGAACACCAGACTACGACCGGTGCCCGGTTTCATTCGTCAAAAACCAGCTCCGCAGCCGGACTCTTGACGAGTGGAAC